>JACCPG010004483.1:0-10778 GCA_016069955.1 Drepana arcuata | reverse complement strand
GCAATAAGAGGCCTACCACCTAGTATGTGTACGTACACTGGTGCTTGGCAGGATATCTGACACTGCGGTGGTGCCTACCTAGCCGGACTGTTGCAATAAGAGGCCTACCACCTAGTATGTGTACGTACACTAGTGCTTGGCAGGATATCTGACACTGCGGTGGTGCCTACCTAGCCGGACTGTTGCAATAAGAGGCCTACCACCTAGTATGTGTACGTACACTAGTGCTTGGCAGGATATCTGACACTGCGGTGGTGCCTACCTAGCCGGACTGTTGCAATAAGAGGCCTACCACCTAGTATGTGGACGTACACTAGTGCTTGGCAGGATATCTGACACTGCGGTGGTGCCTACCTAGCCGGACTGTTGCAATAAGAGGCCTACCACCTAGTATGTGTACGTACACTAGTGCTTGGCAGGATATCTGACACTGCGGTGGTCACCTAGCCGGACTGTTGCAATAAGAGGCCTACCACCTAGTATGTGTTCGTACACTAGTGCTTGGCAGGATATCTGTCACTGCGGTGGTCACCTAGCCGGACTGTTGCAATAAGAGGCCTACCACCTAGTATGTGTACGTACACTAGTGCTTGGCAGGATATCTGACACTGCGGTGGTCACCTAGCCGGACTGTTGCAATAAGAGGCCTACCACCTAGTATGTGTACGTACACTAGTGCTTGGCAGGATATCTGACACTGCGGTGGTGCCTACCCACCTAGCCGGATTGTAGCAATAAGAGGCCTACCACCTAGTACCTATGTCTACAGAATATACGTTTTAATTTAGTCGGATAATACTTAATGAAAGTGTTTTAATTAAGTCGTAAAGGGAATTTACTTTATGACCCGAAACAAGATTTGATAGGATTCTGCATCTGAAGATGCTATTAAGTTTGATCCCTATTAATATAACTAATGAAAGAAGAGCCGTGGTGGCATAGTGGATTGAGTCGTGGCCTGCGACACAAAGATTGCAAGTTCGAATCCCGGCTGTAACAATGAGTTTTTCCGAACTTAAGTGTAGTGATTAGTCACACCACGAGCTTTACGGTGAAGGAAAAAATCGGGAGGAAACCTGCATACGTCTGAGAAGCAATTCAAAGGCGTATGTATAGTCGTGCTTGAGTAAAGTTGGTGGTACTATACACCTCTGCCTACCCTTTCGGCGACCCTTGTAGGAAGGTACAAAGAGATTAGCAAAACAACTGGCGTGAACAAGGGTGTAATTGTAAAGATGAAGAAAGGCATGTTACGTTGGTTTGACAAATAGAAAGGATGAATGAAGAAAGATTGATTAAACAGACATACAAAGCGAAAGTGTGTGCAAGAGGCAGAAGAAGACCACGTTCCAACGTCAAGAGCACTCGAAACCGGCGGGCATGTATGAAGAGAATGAATGTGAACGAAGCGAAAGAGGTATGAAAGTCTAGAGAGAACTGGCGCCCAATTCTCTCTGCCTACGCTACACTATATATTCTTTTTCAGCTAGGAATATGTCTTATAAAAGATTTTTTTTTATATTTACAATAACAACAATTAATAATATTTACAAAGAACAGTTGAAACTAACTACTTACAGATATCCCGAGGCAACGTGCTAAGAAGACTAGCAGCATTGCCACGCTGGATAGCAATGCTGATTCTCTGAGTGATATGTATATATATATATATATATATATATATATATAAGAGCCGTGGTGGCCGAGTGGTTCGAGCAGTTGCCTGCGATGCATAGGTCGCAAGTTCGAATCCCGACTGTACCAATGAGTTTTTCTGAACTTAAGTACAGTGATTAGTCACACCACGAGCTTTACGGTGAAGGAAAACATCGAGAGGAAACCTGCATACGTCTGAGAAGAAATTCAAAGGCGTATGTATAGTCTTGCTTGAGTAACGGCGATGGACTCGTCATCTGTCACGTTGGCACCTAATATACCTCTGACCGAAAGTGGGTGTATGGGTATTACCTATACACCTCTGCCTACCCCCTTCGGGGACCCTTGTGGGAAGGCGTGAGGATGTATTATTATTATATATATATATATATATATATAAAGATTTGTTCACACATCATTTTGTTAGAGGTGTATAGGTTTTCCTGCTTCACTTACGGTACCCTAAGTCCAATAACTGTATCGTGTTCAGATAAAAGATCGAGGCAGGTGTGTAGCCAGACGCACAGACATTTATTAACATATTTATAGGATGGCTATATAGGTAAAGAGGCTGTTAAAAAAGTGGCTTGTATGTAACTGTCGCTAAGGGATGTGAGCGCTAGACGTCAATGCATGTCGATATTGGAATAATTTTTCCATATTAATCTCTACTTTGATATACACATCATGCCACAGGTGCCCCTTAAGGGATAAGCTGAGGTGTATAGGTGGTACCCACACACCCACTTCCCGCCGTATAATAATAATAATATTCTTTATTGTACACACACACATACAAACAAATAGGATGACAAAAAGACAGATAATAACATGTAATAGGCACAATAAGCGGCCTTATCGCAAAAGCGATCTCTTCCAGGCAACCAAGTGAAGAGAGAAAAGAAATAGAGAAAAAAAAATTAAATAAAATAAAGTATAATAATTTTTTAGATGCCAAGATGGCGAGTCCATCGCCGTTACTCAAGCACGACTATACATACGTCTTTGAATTGCTTCTCAAACGTATGCAGGTTTCCTCTCGATGATTTCCTCCTCCGTAAATCTCGTGGTTCGAGCGTGGACAGAGCTCCTGCTAAACTTGAGGTCGCCTTGCCATTGTGTGATGAACACGAGTATTTGTACCTTGGTCTTGGAAGTCCTATGTATTTACGTATATATCTATTTATATAAATAAATATATCGTTGTCTAGTTACCATAAAACTAGCTTTGCTTAAAGGAGGCTATGTCAATTTGTGTGGAATTGTCCCTTATACTTTAAGAAATAAAAACCCAACTGTCTCTTTCTAACCAATCATATGTGTTATATTTGAATTTGTCAAAATATCGTTCAAGCTAACGTCAGATCTAGTGTAGATCTGACGTTTTGAAGTCACGTGCTCGATATCGATAAGATGACATAAAAACCCATTTAGCGCACATCACTATTAATCCTTTTAGAGCCTCACTTTCACAATGTAACAAAATGTGTTGGTACCATCTTGCTCTTGTGGTCGTGCTATAAATAGTAATGGCGTCTAATTGACAACCGGTTTGATTTTCACTGAAACGGATCAGTTAAAGTTGGACAAAGTTACTTGAGTCAGTTAAACAAAACATATTCAATGTATTAAATCAGCTATTAATCTATCTCTGTGCCAAATTCCATCCAAATCCGTTCAGTTGTTTTTGCGTGAAAGAGGAACAAACAAACTCGCATTTATAATTTATTTATAAATATATATATAAATTATAAAAATATATATCCTCACGCCTCCCACAAGGGTGTCGATATTGGAATTATTTTTCTTTATCAATCTCTACTTTCGATATACATATCTTTATACCACAGGGGTCCGTTAAGGGGTAGGCAGAGGTGTATAGGAAAGTGGGTGTGTGGGTAACACACCCACTTACATACGCCATTGAATTGCTTCTCAGACGAAAGCAGGTTTCATGTTTTCCTTCACCGTAAAGTAATATTACTAAGTTTATATTACATACATACACACATACATACACATAATCATGCCTCTTTCGCGTAGGGGTAGGCAGAGACCACTTCTTTCCACTTGCTACGATCCTTACATACTTCTTTCGCTTCGTCCACTTTCATTATTCTCTTTATGCATGCTCTTCGGTTTAGGGTACTCTTGACCTGACCTTTTTTCAAGACGTCCCTAATTTGGTCTAGAAATGTCCGTCTAGGTCTACCCCTGCCGACACTTTCATTCACACTCGCCTTATACAGTATTAAAGTTTATATTGTTTTTCAAATTTACTTTCAGTTACTGTACATCGTACCAGATCTAACCTCAAATGACCACTTACAAGGACACACCCAGAAAGCCGAGGGTTCCATTTGTTCAGTCAGGTATACGCAACCCTAAAAGCAAAAACAGCCGACGTTTTACTGCGCAGGCGCAAGTGCTAAGGTCATATATTAACATGTGATTTGCTGGACTGCCCACTTACCTCCATAGCTATATACTCGGCATGCTAACGGACTCCAATTTCCTCTGTCCTTTAGGTCAGGTAGGGTCCGGTCCTAACCGTGCTGGTAGGTCACTCACTTAAGTGCCTGTTCTAGCATATGTTACGCTCACTTGTATCCGCCACACACTGAACTATATATCAGGGTATACTTAAATATTTCGCTCAGCGAATCAGCATTGCCATACAACGTGGCAATGCCGCCAGTCTTCTTGGCACCCTTGCGCGTGACACGGATTTGGGACATTTATTATATTTATAGTTAGTTTATATTAATTATTACTTTTTCTAATATTTTCTTTAATGAAATTATATACGAATAATATATACGACTATACATACGCCTTTTAATACCTTCTCAGACGTATGCAGGTTTACTCCCGATGTTTTCCTTCACCGTAAAGTAATATGTATTATAATAATACTAGCTGTCCCGCCCAGCTTCGCCCGGGTGAAAACTTCCTGAAACACTATCGCAGCGCCACCTATCGGGTCCAATTGTGATGTAAGCTATCCTATCTTTTTAGTTGGATCAAACTGCACACGGTGTGCAAATTTGATTGAAATCGGTTAAGTAGTTTAGGAGCCCATCGCGGACTAACAACGTGACGCGTGATTTATATATATATACGCATATAGCTCCCGGAGGGGTAGGCAGAAGTGTTAGTACCCACACACCATTGGAGATATATTTCAGTGTCAACGTGATAGATGGCGAGTTCATGAGTACTCAAGCACGACAATACATACGTCTTTGAATATCTTCTCAGACGTATGCAGGTTTCCTCTCCACGTCCCTAACGGGGTAGGCAGAGGGTATAAAGCGCCAGTTCTCTCTAGACTTACATACCTCTTTCGCTTCGTCCACATTCATCAGTCTCTTCATACATGCTCGTCGGTTTCGAGTACTCTTGACGTTCCCGTCCTTGAGCGTCCGATCGATTTGATCCAGGTAGTTGGAACGTGGTCTTCCTCTGTCTCTTGCACACACTTAGGCTTTGTATATCTGTTTCGTCAATCTTTCTTCTCTCATCCTTTCTATCTATATAGTTGTCACATTATATTACCTTTCTTTACCTTTTACAGTGAGACAAACGTCGTGTTAATGACGTGGGAATTGTCTCGAGAAATTGTAGTATCAGAATGCAATCTGCTTTCTTTTTCTCGTTGTGTTATTACAAATTGTCTGTTTAATGTGCTTGGGAATTACAGATAAACATCTTAGGAATAAACTTTACATTCTAGGGGTAAAGTCACACTGTGAGGTGTAACAACACTCCCTTATTTTTTTTTTTTTTTATACAACAAGAGTGGCAAACAAGCATACGGCCCACCTGATGGGAAACGCTTACCGTAGCCTATTTACGCTCACGATACCGAAGTATCACTTGCGTGTTGCCACTCTGTGTTCGGAGTATTATAGTGTGTTGGCAGCATAAGGTTTAATCCCTCTGCTTCCAACACATTAACAACACATCCCTTGTCCTCCCAAAGATATATATATATATATATATACGTTCTCTTCAGAAAAATCGAAACACGTTGCATATTTATAATAATAATATATAATATATCATCACGCCTTCCCACAAGGGTCCCCGATATTTATATCTATACAAACAAATAAAGTGTCTGTATGTAATATTGAAAAAACCGATTTTTACTACATGCATAGGGATGTATACACGGTACATACGACAAATTTTTATTTTTTTATTTTTTCTGTCTGTTTGTTCCGGCTAATCTCTGTAACGGCTGGACCGATTTTGACGGGACTTACTAGCAGATAGCTGATGTAAAAAGGAGTAACTTAGGCTACTTCTAATCTAAAACTGAATTTCTCTTTTTTTTAATTCCACGCGGACGAAGTCGCGAGCACACCTAGTAGTGAATAATACCTCATATTATTCACTATTAAACGACATTTGCCATATGTTCCTAAATATACTCATTTTTCTTATAATCCTTAAAAAACATAAACTTGGAAGGTGTTTCGATTTTTCCAATGAGAAGTGTATACTGGTGCTAGCATGACAGATGGCGAGTCCATCGCCGTTACTCAAGCACGACTATACATACGACTTTGAATTTCTTCTTAGACGTATGCAGGTATTTTTTCGATGCCTTCCTTCACCGTAAAGCTGACGGTATTACAATTAATTGCACGTCCCGACTGTACGAATGAGTTTTTCTGAACTTAAGGAAAACATCGAGAGGAAACCTGCACACGTCTGAGAAGAAATTCAAAGGCGTATGTATAGTCGTGCTTGAGTAACTGTTACGCGACAAGTGGGCGGTGTACCTCTGCCTACCCCTTCGAGGGTTCATGTGGGAAGGCGCGAAGACATACTCTAGCAATGTAGTCAACATTGATTCTCGTGTGATTGAGAACGAACCTACATCAAATACCGCTTTGTAGTAATTACATTTTCGCATGTGGCAACGTCGCGACCTGAATGTGATACTTATTGAGAGCGTGTGAAGCATTATTATCTATGGATACTGTAGTCTATGGTTTAATAAAAAAAAAGATCGATAAGACTTATTTTGACACTCAAATTGAGCACATTCTCCAAGGCACCAAGTAAATTTATACATACGTATCGTAATGCCAAGTCCCTTACGTTTATGATTTTTTTTTATACAACAAGAGTGACAAACAAGCATACGGCCACCTGATGGGAAACGGTTACCGTAGCCTATTAACGCTCACGATACCGAAGTCACTTGCGCGTTGCCACTCTGTGTTCGGAGAGTTATAGTGTGTTGGCAGCATAATGGGTTTAATCCCTCTGCTTCCAACACAATGTAACAATCCTCCCCCCTCCCCAAGGAGCTCGTTACTGGAAACCTTATTCACCGCGTAGGAACACAACACAATAAATTGTGTTATTTGGCTACGGACTTCTATTAGGTGGAGGTCCTGCCCCAGTCGGGCAGCTCCGAATTCGAACGGGAAACCCGTTATGCCCTACCTCATGATATTAAGGCATGTATCATAGGTAACATATAAGGTAGATAAGGTATTTATTATCTCAAAAAAATCTACCATTGTAATAAAAAAATCCGCGGTCCCAACCGCGAGGCCTAACTAGTAAATAATTAACATTGGAACCCAATACGCATGCAACTAAAAGATTAGTATCCACGTCCAGAATAAAAAATAACAAAAAAAAGCTAACCGATAACCTCGCTGGCGGCTCTTTTGTTATACAAATATCGACTTAAGGTAGTGTTTAATATCTCTTTATAATTGGCTATTCCGTTTTCATTCTTTATAATCCAACCATAAAGTTTAAATTAATTACCGAAACATTGTACTGGCCGGTTGTAAAAGCTGCCGCTGTGAAAAAGATTATGGGGTTGCATACTTGTCTTTTTATTCTTAAATTGTTTTTCAAATATATTCCATGTTTTCGTCAGCCAGGTTTGTTATTTCTCGGGGCAGATTTAAATTTATATTTTCCTGGTAATAAATGTGTTTTCTGTTAACAAAAAAAATCAAATATAAACATATATTTGCGATTTGATACATTATCTCGCTAAATAAATTTTCGTGGGAATTCTCTGTTGAAGTTTTGAAGGATGTAAAGAGATTTTCGCAACGTGCGATCTATAGGTGCTTCTGGTGTGGCAAGCGCTCATAAGATCTTTTTTGCCATGTCAGATGTAATAAACAAAAAAAGACATATAAAATTAAATGATGCAGTGACAGCTTCTCTCAATACGTACTGTACACGTTTTCTTGATATCCTCTAAATTAGTCGAAAAAGATAAAAATTCAGGACATGGATAAAAGTCTTTAAGTCTTCTATAGTTTGAAGTTTCTGGAGCCTAAGAAAAACATAATACATTACAAGGTCTTTACCATATTCTTTTATTACATGAAACCTTTTTGCACAAAATTACATTGAATTGGCACAAAAATACCACAATGACCAATTCACAAAGAACAGGAAAAAAGATGACAGCTAGGTTCCCGCCAAATTATTTCATAGTATCTACAATGAACACATTTAAAATATTCGAATAGATTTTTTACAAGAGAATAAATTTCGAAACTGGCTGGCAAGGAGAAAATATTAATGTTCTCGTTTAAAAAACAACGAGGCTTGCGGTGGATAATTCTGTTCTATTTTTAAAACCAGTGTCAATTTATTTTTCTCCTGCGTCTCGGTCTGACCGTTGCTCGCTATGCTTTTGATTCAATGCTATTACTTTAACAATAGAACATTAATTCATATGAATATGATAATGCATTTCTTTTTCATGATTCGTTTGTTAACTACTCGCCAAGTACAACTAACGTGAAAAAAATTTAAAAGGAATAAATTAAAATCACACAATTAACATTTTATAAAATCCCTTGTATACTAATAGACATTAAAAGTAGCTGTGGCGTCCGAGTGGTTCGAGTAGTGGCCTACTAAACGTAGATTGCAAGTTCGAAGCCCGACTTTACCAATGAGTTTTCTAAGTACTTTTTTGATAAAAGGCGACAGAATCGCCATGACGTTGACATAAAAATATAGGTACCAGTAAAAAGATTTGAACAATTTTTATTCTGCAATAAAATATGCCATACGTAATTCCAGCTAACAATCTATCCTTGTGCCGAATTTCATCCAATTTCATTCAATCGTTCTGGCATGATTGAACGTCAAACATCCAGCCATCCTTCAATCCAATAGTTTACATTTATAACACAAGTATGTATAAATAGTAAGAAAAAAGAGAAACGGCGATGGAATCGCCATCTGTCATTCTCAAACGTCGCATCACAAATGTCATCGTCAAACGTCACATTTAATAGTGAATGTGAAGTGAAGTAGGTAGCTAAGAATAATACGAATGCTTAGCATACTTTTTGAAAATAGAACACTCGCATAGTGTTGTAGCCTACAGTACTGGTTAATCGACTGATCGACGCTTACGGGAACAGATAGTATCGATATGTTGGCGATAGTCACCTTTACAACAATACTGAGAATTTCAAGCTCATTGTAACCGTGTAATTAATGTGAGCCTCTACAATGGTATTCCAGCCACTAACGCGTAAAGTATTTTTTAATGACTGGGCTGCCATGCTTAAAAAAGTTTCAAACATGCCTGCCAGGGGTAATAAAACAATTTGCGGCGCGAGGTGGGGCAGTTATTTAGTAATTAGCTTATTTATACATAAATACGTGTCATCATCCTACCCTTGAGGGGTAGGCAGAGATAGTAGAGCTAGTTCCCATTATTTCTCATTTCCTTGTTCTTTTTTATTATACCATATGGGTGGCAAACAAGCATGCGGTCCGCCTGATGGTAAGCGGTCACCGCCGCCTATGTATGTATGTACATTATGCACCGCGATTTCGCGTTTAATTTGATTTCGTTGGTGCATTTGTTGTATGGAATAAAAAATATCCAGTAATCAATCTTTGTGCTAAATTCCATCCAATTCTGTTCAGTCGTTTTTGCGTGAAAGCGGAGCGAATACCCTCTCAAACTTTCTCATTTATAATATTTGTCATTATAAAAAAAATAATTAAATGACTTAGGTCCTTTAATTTATTGCAGCCAGGCATAATGCTTCGTGACCATGACTCCATAAATAAACCATCGCTTCCATTGAAAATGTAATTAGAAATTATGATTTAAAATTTACATTAAATATTTCCCACGGATGGTCATTTGTCTGGGAACACAAGAAAAAGTAAGCTATCGGCGATTCGAATAGGCATGCTCCTAAAGGACAAGTATTCATGTCATGAATAAATTATAACAACAGCATACTTAGGCATTTAAAACGTTACCAAACGTGCCAACGTGACAGATGGCGAGTCCATCGCCGTTACTCAAGCACGACTATACATACGCCTTTGAATTACTTCTCAGACGTATGCAGGTTTCCTCTCGATGTTTTCCTTCACCGTAAAGTTCGTGGTGTGATCTATACATCTATACAATGATACAATGACTTACTAGACGGACAAAGACACGTGACCTTTACTAGGCAGAGCCTGTATGACGAGTACGAGCCAAAGACAAACCTTTTTCTATACATAGCACACAAGGCCATTATAAACGTACATATAAAAACGAAACATATACATACCATCACGCAACGGGGTAGGCAGAGAGAATAGAGTGTCTGTTTCGTCAATCTTTCTTCACTCATCCTTTCTATATGTCCAAACTAACGTAACATGCCTAAAAATAGGCTAAAACAAAGTATTTACATATATCTCACGCTCAAACGGGGTAGGCGGAGTAGAGCGCCAGTTCTCCCCAGACTTACATACCTCTTTCGCTTCGGCCACATTCACCAGCCTCTTCATACATGCTCGTCGGTTTCGAGTACTCTTAACGTTCCCGTCCTTGAGAGTCCGATCTATTTGATCCAGGTAGTTGGAACGTGGCCTTCCTCTGCCTCTTCTTGCACACACTTTTGCTTTGTATATCTGTTACGTCAATCTTTCTTCACTCATCCTTTCTATATGTCCAAACCAACGTAACATGCCTTTCTTCATCTTTACAATTACAACAATCAACGTTCATATAATTGCAAAAAAATAATGGAATGTTAAAACTCGTCCTATGCTTCGTTTCTACGAAGAAAACAAAGTATTTAAAAAGTTAAAAT